>CM032228.1:50532500-50565000 GCA_019009955.1 Riptortus pedestris
GTATGACATTTGCAGTATTGATATTATGTGCCTTAGCTCAGGGATTGGCAACTGGTGGAGACTATTGGATAACATACTGGTTTGTAATAGTATTTAATAATTATAAATTTCCTTATTTTTTACATGAGAGTAAAAATCTTTATACACCAGTATTCGAACGCAGTACTCCTGGATATGAAGGCCAGTTACTCTACCAACCATGAGTTACAATAAATTCTTCCTCTTTAACCAAAGAGTAAACACTATATTTTATTAATGTTAGAGACAGGAGATTCACTACCAGTAAAAAGTTAATAATTTAATTATTTTTTATATCACAGAAAAATAGATGAATTATAAATGTATTACTTAGTTAATATTTTATTCTACTTTTTAAAATAGTCCACTGGAATCTGCTAATTTACGACTATTATCTAGAAATTGACATGGGACAAGTTCCATTCTAATACAAAATCCCTAACTAAAAATTTAGAAACATCAATAGATTCAGATATATTTTAAATATCTTAATCAAACCAATTGACTTTCAGCTTTAAGTGTTCTCTATTGCAAATTTTTGACAGTTCTACCAGCTTCCTCTGGTAACTCTGATTTAACTACAATCTTGAAAAAAATGTTGCTAAATCTGTTGATCTACGATGAAACTATATTGCTGAAAATAGACAAATAAGTGATAGCTGAGTAAGTCATTAAGCTAATAATTGTAAAGAAGAATGGGCATACCTTTTTCTCATTGCTAATGTTATGGAAATAGAATACTGGAAGGTCTGGTGTGAACATAGATTCATGTGTTCAATGCCGGTATGAACAATAGAAATTTAGCTATTGAAGCATAAAGTAGATGTTAATAAACAAATTATTAATAACATTATTAAGATAATTTATTTCTCTTGTTAAATGTATCTTGTAATCTATGGCCTACATTTAAAAGTAATATGATTACAACATATCTATCTATAAAGCATTTTACATATCTTAAAATTGTTATTACAAATTACACTTTAGCAAATGGAATTGCTTTAGATTTATCACTAAAAAGATCCATGCTGATTTTAATTGTATATTTAAGGCTAGGCTTTAGTTCTGAAATACTTATAAGAGGCTTAATTCATAGACTTCATTTAACCCATGCCATAGGTGAGATCTGATGTGTTCCAGTAAAGAAATTAATTCTGGAGTAGAAACGCCACAATATCTGTCCAATCATAAACTTGTCTTACTGTCTAATTGATGAAATAAAATGGAAAGTTGAATAATACATCAGTGAAATGCTCTTGATAAACACTCTTTAGAACTATATGTTAAAAGAGCTAATGAGGTTTTCTTATAGATGTTTGTTTTTCTACTTTTTAATTTGATAATAACTGCATTGCTATTATGCCATTATGGCAAATGGTTTACCTGGCTTTCATTTCCTTTTGTTTTCTTTTAAAATTAATATGTGTTAATATTCTACAAAAAAAAAAAAAAAAAAAAAAAAACTAATCCCATTTTTAAGTTTTATTAAGTATTGTTCACCTTGTGGGTATTTTCTTTCAAAGCTAAGCTAATTTTTTATCAATTACCATTGGCATTTCTGATCTTCTATGGACGCAATTATTAATATTTCTTTGAGCAAACCATTCTAATTTCCACTTGTGAATGCTTAAATATGGCAGCATATATTTCACATATGTTATGAAAAAATATTTTTCTGTTATCTGAGGTTTATTTTCTCATTTGGCAGCCTTGGTAGAGGTAAGAACTTTAAAATAATTGGATGGCATATGTTTTCTTTGTTTTTAGGGTAAACATTGAAGACTACTTTAGGCTGACTGCTAATAGAAGTTTGAACACCTCAACTGATTCAATAAATTTCACTGACAACAGTCAAAATATAACAACTACAAAAATAATTCTACCTCCTTATAGTATTATTCTTTCCCGGGATATTTGTATTTATATATTTTCTATATTGATGGTCTTAACTATAATTTCAACGTTAATCAGATCTTTCACTTTTGCTCAAATGTGCAAGAGATCATCAATCAACCTGCATAACATGATGTTTAATAGTATAACTCGAGCATCTATGTGGTTTTTCAACAATAATAGCTCAGGTACAGTAATTTACTTTTCTAATATGATGTAAAATGTGCAAACTCCTTAAATACATTTGTTCCTAAAATTGGAGAAGACCATTTATTGGTAAAACAATTATTCTAATGGCATAAAACTTTCATATTTAATCTTGGAATATATATTTATTCTGAATACATATTGTTTCTAGGGATTTGTGTTTATAAATTCCAATGGGAAACAGAAGTAAGGAGCAGTAGACCAGTTATTTTTAATTTAAGTCCTTTTTAGCATTATGACATTGAACACTAAATTCTTTCCTTTTTTTGAGCGTTTTTTATGAGAATAATTATCACCTTCACTTAACATATGAAAAAGCCTGCATTTTAAATGCCTATATGTCCTAAATACACACAGACTTATACTTAAAAATAACTAGTATAGTGGGCATTGCATTGCTTTAAATTAAAATTTACATAATTGCTTTTTTTAGCAAATTTTCCAGTAAGGGAAATCAGCTGTTAAAGTTTTTTTTCAAATAATTCTTCAAATGTTATCAGATCTACCTAAAAGATGCTAAAAAAAAGAAAAAGAAGTATGTCATGCAAGATAAGTAAACTAAGATTTTCCATGATTGGGAGAGACACACTGGTGTTCTCATTTTCCCATTTATCCTATATTTTAACGGAAGTAAGAGGCCTATGTAAACAGGAATTAAAATGTTAGCTGGGTATGAGATATTTAGTAGCTCAAAGTGATAATCAGACAAAAAGAACTAGAGGTTTACTGAAGGCTCAAAACAAAAAACACAGATAACTTGCTTAATACTCGAGTAATGAAAAAATTGTATAAAACAACAATGCAGAACTTTAAAGGTTAACTAGATTGGCTCTATAGCATTTTTATATCTGACATAATAACTTTTGAATTTCTGAGTTCCTCCCCCCTCTATTTCTTGCTCAACTTCTGTTATTAATAAATATGATATTTAGTGGTGAATAAAACAGTAAAAATATCAATTATGATATTTAATCATACTCTAAGGTAAGGCTCTGAGTAAATTAAAAGAGAGACAATTGCATTAATGTAGTTAGTTACTTGTCCTTTGTGAATTTCTGTTCAACTTAAAGTTCAGTAAAAAATGTGTCTGAATTTTCTATTCATTTGAAATGTCAGTTGTCTGCATTTGCTAATTGACAAGTGTACCTGATGTAATGAATGTGTCCATCAAACTCAGTCAGATTTGACAATAGTATTATATTTACTGGTGGAACAAACCCAATAAGTGATATGCAAAATTATTATTATTATTATAGTAAATATTTAATGTAACCAAACTAATTTTTAGGTCGGATAATAAATAGATTTTCAAAGGACATCGGAGCTGTAGATGAACTTCTTCCATCATCCTTGGTAGATGTCATTCAGGTAATGATCAGTATCCTGGAGGAACTCCCAGATCCTCCTGGGTTATCAAGGTTTACATGAGAACTTGCTCATTCTCTACATAGGAGCCTTGATCACAAGAACTTAGTTATGGCTATTATTTACAAAAATTAATATGCTCTCAATTATTTTCAGATTGGTGCTTCACTTCTGGCTGTCATAACAGTAGTCATATCACTAAATACTTATCTTTTGATACCAACAATAGTAGCATGTTTTATATTTTTCTCCTTAAGAAAGTTTTATATGGCAACATCTCAAAGCATAAAACGGCTAGAAGGTGTATGTAAGTTTTGCAGCAGGTTTTTCTTTTCTCTTTTGTTCTATTAGTTAATAAACACATGCTTACAATAATATAAGAATTGCATAAACAAGTACACTTGTGCACACAGATAATAAACTCACCCGCACACAAACTGCACACATGCACATACACATTTTATATATGCATGCATTCATATTCAGAGAAGATACGCATTACAAATTACAAAATTTAGCTGTGTTTAATAATTCTACATTTTATAATTTTATCATGTTCTATTGGAGTGTTTATTTCACACTTGCTTCCAAATTCTAAAATTTACTAATTCGTTTCTCAAGTTCAGTGTAATTATTATATATCATTATTCTTAATTGTAGCTCGAAGCCCTGTTTTTGGACACATGAATGCATCATTACTTGGCCTTACAACCATAAGAGCATTTAAAGCTGAAAATATTCTTATCAGAGAATTTGATAATCACCAGGTTTGTTTAAATTGTTTTTATTTAAAATTTAATGTAACACTTGCTAAGTGTTATTTATTAATGCCCGGTTTATAATATTGTGGCTAAATGGGTTATCCGAGAACTTTGGTTATCTGTTATTTTACCATCCTTTTCTAGACATAATGGGGTTTAATGATTTCTCCAATAAATAAATTCCTATTGCCTAGGCAGGAATTGAACTTACAACTTTTAAATTTCCAAGTGAATCCACTCCAAGTGAGCCCAGACTCACATGACCAACCTCAGTCTCAACAGAACCACAAGCACAACACACATTATATAGTCTAAACCTTATCCCTCGTAAAGTTGCACCAGAAAATGTATTACTAAAATAAATAAACAAAATAACACATCGCAATGACAAATGTGAAGATAATGCATAAAGGATATTTTGTTCCTTATTTATGAAATTCCTTATACAATTCCAATTATTAGAATAAATGATTTCCTATCTCTTATTGTAATATCCAAAATTAAAGGTTTCTCTCATTAAAATGCAATTCACTTTTGAGCCCTGCAAACATAACTGAATATGCTCTGCTTACTTTTGACTCCCAGTCACAGCAATACTAGGACAAATTATGTCAGCTTTATTAATCGATTATAACCAATTGTGCTGTCTCCCAAAAGAAATTATCTATGTTGTTTTTCCAATAACAGCTCTAGCCTCTCATCTGGACCATCCAATCGTTTGCTTTCCTCTTACTTTCCATCTGCATCATCCAACCATTTCATCCTGTGCTCAGTTCTGCCAATGTTAAAGTTTTTAAATTTTTACTAGTAAACCATTTTAGCTCTGAAAGACGATTAAGTGAAAGGCAAATTGATTCATTTATGTTTACTTTAAAATAGAGAAATTGTGTTAGCCCCTTATGATAAATAGAAAAAATCAATAGATTTAAAGCAATACATTAGTGTTTAACATTTATATTTCAATTACTTCGTTCTCTTTATAGAGGATGTGTTAACAATGATTATTTAGAATTTTGGAAAGGAATTTCTACCAAACAATTTTTGCTTCAAACATATGTTTGCATAGTACATAGCAGCATAAGCTAATTGGGATGGGCTATTTACAAGCTACAAGTTTGATTATTATTCAAGAAATATGAAATTTCAATGTTCGATATGCTTGTTATTTATTTTTTATCATCTTTTTAGGGGCTCAGGTTAGCCATGTGAGATAAAGCGTAAGCTTTAATCTCATGGTAAACCTAGAGCGGCTAATTCGATTCTTGCCTGGGCAAGGGAAATTATTTAGTGACGGAATTCATTAAATAACATCCTAAATCGCACCCTGGCTAGAAAAGGGCGGTAACCTGCAGAAAACCCAAACCAATTAGTCTTAGTTGCAAAAAGTGGATGTTAATAAATAATAATAATATCATCTTTTTATTATTTATTTCTTTTTTAGGATGTTCACTCTTCTACTTGGTACTTATTTATAAGTTTAGGCAGAGCTTTTGCTTTTTGGATGGATCTTACTTGCCTCTTGTACATAACAGTTATTACTCTTAGTTTCTTGATTCTTGGAGGAGGTAAGTTATCTCTTTTACATACTGATAATAATAATAATAAAATAGATTGTACAGCTACTAAAAAATAATGTATCAACAGCTTTAACCATGAATACTGTTGTAAGGAAAGCCTGTCAGACATGGTGTTCTGATGCTGACTTTCCAACATGGAATATGATTCAATATTCTTACAGTGTTTTTTCCAAAAATCATTCTTGAATTATGAATATTAGAAATACTTAAAACATTTTATGTTTACTTTTTAGATTATTATGGCGGTAATGTTGGGCTTGCCATAACACAAGCAATTAGTTTAACTGGAATGTTGCAGTGGGGCATCAGGCAGTCGGCAGAACTAGAAAATCAGATGACTTCTGTGGAAAGAGTTTTGGAATATTCTGATTTAAAAAGTGAGCCTTCATTGGACTCAACTCCCGGTAAAATAACCAATTACATAGCAATCAGTACTGCTTTATTTATGCCTGTATTATTTTTTCTTAATTTCATTTTGAAATCTTATGTTTGAAGATAAAAAACCTAGGTATTCTTGGCCAGAATTTGGACAAATTGAATTTAATCAGGTCTTCCTGCGTTATTCTCCTTCTGAACCATGGGTGCTAAAAAACCTAAGCTTTGTAATTCAACCTCAGGAAAAGGTAAATAATAATTACTATTAATAAATTTAAATATATATACTTTTTTTCTTTCAAAAATTTAAAGTTCATTCAATCTTAGATGTTGTTGTGGGTATTGATGTAGGTTTACGAAATCAGCTATTTAGGTCTTACTAATGACGCAAAATTCGAAATATTCCTAAGAAACAGCTTTGGATCATAAACTGAATTTTCTCTGTATATCCCAAGCCCTATCAGAAGTTTTTGATGCTTCAACCCTTGGCATTTTACTATGAGATACAAAAAACCTCAAGTGCGCAATGACATGTACTAATATGAGTTACGATGTAACCTACATGTATACAATTTTGAACGGAACTCATTTTTGTCATCTAGGTACAATTGATGGACATCTGATGAAATGATTTGAACATTTTTTCATGAGCACAATCTTCAAGAGAAATCTGCTATAAGGAAAGTGCAGAAATTACAATTGATACCTTTCAGAGTTTTCTTAAAGTTATTTAGAATATAAAATTCACTCTATATTATGATTATTATACTCTTTTAAATATTTGATTAACGTCCCACTTTTTGCTACTATGGCTAATTGTGATGGGCTATCTATCGGCTACCAACCTTTTCTATCCAGGGTGGGACTAAGGATTTTATTTAGTGAGTTTGTCATTAAATAAAATCCTATTGCCCAGGTGGGAATCAAACTCGCCACTCTAGGTTTGCCAAGTGAGATTATGGCCAATGCTTTAACTCACATGGCTAACCCGAGCCCCTAAATAATATTTACATTTAGTATTATTATATAAAGAAATATTTTTGAATGTTAAAAAGTCACTCACTTTGAAATTTGTGATCTTCTGTACTATAGAGATTTGTTGACAAATTTTCTTCCTTTTCAGATTGGAATAGTTGGTAGAACTGGGGCAGGAAAGTCTTCAATTATAGCTGCACTTTTTAGACTTGCTGAAATTGACGGTCATATTATCATTGATGGAGTAGATACAGGGAAAATTTCACTTCATGATGTTAGATCAAAAATATCTATAATTCCTCAAGAACCAGTACTATTCTCTAGTTCCCTAAGAAAGAATTTGGATCCCTTCGATGAGTTTAATGACGAATTCCTTTGGCAAGCTCTTGAAGAGGTAAATATTCAATTCTATAAATACATGAATTTAATTTATTTATAACTTAATTAATTTAATTTTCTGTATAATATTATTACATTATTCTAAATAGTAAATTTATGTATTGTGTCTAGCATATACTTAAATTTTGATTTATTAGGTTGAACTAAAGGAGGTAGTGAAAGAGATGTCTGGAGGGCTTCAGGCCCAGATTTCAGAAGGCGGCTCAAACTTAAGTGTAGGCCAGAGACAATTAGTTTGCTTGGCTCGAGCTATTGTCAGAAGCAACAAAATCCTAATTTTAGATGAAGCGACTGCTAATGTTGATCTAAAGTAAGGCCTTAAATATGTTAACTGTTTTCGTTCTATGTTCTATTTTTTCCTTTATTAAATAAAATATTAAAATAATGAGTTGAGGATCTTTGGTGGGCATCACAATTTCAAAACCTGAGGGTAAGCTCAAATTAAGAGCTCATAAGATGTATCTAGAAAGTGGTGTTGGTAGTGATATAGGATTCAAAGTCATTATTCTTGCATACTTGAGGTACCAAGTTCAAGACTAAGGATTGCACACTCAATTTTATTTAGCTGCACTCAGGCAGAGCTTCGAGTTTGGTCTTCTATCTGTTACTCTGGTAGTACTAAGCATCACGAGTAGCTACTTGAATAAAGATGTAGCAAATTTTAGTATGTAATGCTACCATAATACAATAGGGAATATGTCTACCTAGCAACCTCTTGACTTCTCACTAAGGCCATGGTGTTGCACGCCTTGTACCTTCCTGAACTGTTGAGCTGAAGGTTTTTAAGATTACAAATACTAAATAAATTAGTTAGGTATGTAATAATAAAAATATCAGTTAATCCTAGAATTTAATTTTATGTCAATTACCTATCATTTATATTTTTTCTTTCTCAACTTTCTTTTCTTTATTGAGTTTTCCCTCCTTCGCTATGGATACCAAAAGCTAATATACAGTAACTTGTTAAAAATGTATTATGTAGGAATTAGGATAAATGTTATATCAAGTGTAATAACATTATTGTTGTTGATTTATAATCTTTGTCTACTGAAGCAATAGGTTTGGCATCATCCATGAAATAATGACAATTTAACACTAATGTCAATTAATTTCAAATTACAATCACACCAAATATAGGCCGTTACTTATGCAGTGCAAAAGAATGTATTACAATTTAAATCTCCTGCTTGGCACAGTTCAATATCACAAAGTAGATAAAAAAGTCAATACTTCCACTATAAATTTGTCAATTCAGCATCTGCTTTTGAGGACCTTTTAAATTGATAAAAATAGCAGAATAAGCATTAAATTTTTATAAATACATTATCTTAATAACAATGATTGATTTTAATTTCATAAAAGAAACTATTGTAACTTCAACTAATTCATTACTTAAGCTTCACATGCACATAATTCATTTTTATTATCAATTTCAAAATACCCATTTATTTGTCCCATTTCAAAACCACAGATGGAACCAGTTAAAGCATCCTCAAATCATTGGTAATATCAATGTACTGCATGAAATACCAATAGTAAGTTCATTTTTATTGTTGTGGTTGATATAATGATAGTTACATACCGATTAGTGGAAGTTGATGTTTGACTGCATACAATAAATAGGAATAGATTGGAATTACAGAAGGTTAATTTGGAACATACAAAAAAAAACATAGTACACAAATCATTATAAATGAGTGTGAAAAGGAGGCTAGAATTAAGAAAGGTATAAGTAAGCCAGGAGTGGCCTCTGGTACCTTATCTGTTAAAAATTTTCATTGAAGAAGCAAGAATGAACAGAATGTATACAGATTAACAGTAAATCCATTCATAGCATTGGATTTACAGATCATAGCTCTCATGGTGAAAGCAAATCTGTGTAAAGATGAATAGAATCCTGCAAGACATGAAAGACCCTCTAGATCAGTTTAAACTCAAGATTAATGAACATTAAAACAAACTTTTTGTTAGTATAGAAAAATCCAAGGAAATGTAGGTTTCATAGTTATCACAAATGTATTTGAAGGTATGATTGTTGGGCATAAAGTAAAATAGATGCCTAGAAAATGATAGTTTGAAGACAACAAACATCTCACGGATTTTGGTGGATATAGTAAATGGAAAGAGAAGCTTCCAAAAGTACCCAATAACCCAGCATAGTCTTTACAAGATGATGATGATGATCATCATCATGGTTAATATAAACTCACCTACTATATTTCACATTTTGGTTACTTGTAATTCAAACATTACCAACTTCTATGTTTCAGGACTGATTCATTAATACAAAAAACTATTAGGAAGAAGTTTTATAACTGCACTGTGTTTACTGTGGCACATCGGCTAAATACAGTAATGGACTCTGACAAAATATTAGTAATGGATGCTGGATGTATGGCTGTAAGCTTTCCATGCTTGTGTTGACAAATAAATTAGGAATGTTGATTCTATTTTTGTTCTCATCCTTCTGTTTTATTTTACTACAGGAGTTTGATCACCCACATATTCTTCTACAAAATACGAATAGTATTCTCCATAGTATGGTGGAGCAAACTGGAAAGGCCACAGAAGAAACTCTTAAAAAAATAGCCCGTGAGGTAGTAATGCTTGCTTCTTAACATGTTTTGATTAAACCTGTTGTAAAACAACCAATATTGAGTGTGTGACCAAAGCGAATTTAATGAAATAGAAAATAAAAGTTTTTTATTTATGTTAGTGTGATAAAAAAAAAATGGCATTGCTAATTAAGCATATAAATAAAGATCATAAAATTAGGCACTGTGTGTGTTTGACAGACTTTTTAATTGCATTATCACTAAATAAACAAGATTATCAATTATGGCTTATATAAGTGTGTGTGTATATATATATATTTTTTTCAGAGTTATGAAAAGCAGATACTGAATAAGATAGACAAGAATGGAGAACTAAAAGGGGAAAAAACTTCGTAGAATAGGAAGTGAATAGAATTGTTGTATAAAATTGTGTCATTGAGTCACGTTAATATTACATAAAGGAAAAGCCTAAAAAAAAAACAAAAAAAAAACTCGATTTTTTATACATTAAGTAATTACTGTGTATGAGATTTATTTCACTTGTACTTTTATTTAATAAATTATTTTATATACTTTGTTTTGTAAACTTTTTGATTTTCACAATATAAGTATCCTGTGCTCTTTTACTGCTCAATGCACCTGAAAACTATGGTGTCCTCAGTTCATATTTCATAGCCTCTCTGGATAATATGCTATCTTGGCCGTTAGCCAGATATATTTACAATAATTTTTTTATAACAACTATTATTTTATATTTTACTATTTCTTAATTCTATTCCCATTTCAATACCTTTTTGCAAAAATTATATATTCTAACTTAAATTAGCTGATATTACTTTCATGACAGTAAGAGCAAACAAATTTACAATTTCCTCTTTTTTTTAAATAATATTATTATTTATTGACTGTTTCACTTAATTCTGTCTATATGTTTAATAGCATTTGTAAAATTATACATACTAACTTAAATTAATTGATATTACTTTCATTACAATAACAGCGCATATTTGCAAGTTCTCTTCTTTTTGCCTCTTTTGTTAAGGCATTGGCCCTATTAAACATGTTAAACCTAGAATCATGGGTTCTATTCCTAATAGGAACAGGTAATAGGAATTTAGTGATAAATTCGCTGAAATAATACCCTTAGTCACATCCTGGCTTGAAATACGTAATAACCTGTAGATAACCAGTCCCAAATAGTCATAGTAGAAAAAAAGTAGACATTAATAAATAAATAACACTTACTCTACTTTTTTATACCTTTTATTTAATTCAATTTACATATCCGATCATTATACAGTACATTACATAATTTAGTTTAATAAATTTAAACTATCTTACCTCGATTTATCTCTTTTGTAATAAATGTTAAGAAAATATCCTATCCGATAAAAATCTTAATAGGCCGTTTTGATTAATGGTGTCATATACTTTTTCTATATTAAAAAAGATTCCTTCTACTGTATAAAAGTATTCAATATGTAGGCTTCTACAGCAACTAATTTGTCTATTGTACATGAACCTTTGGGGAATCCACATTGAGTGATTTACAGTAAGTTGTATTTTTAATAGCCTATTAGTCTCTAATGAACAATCCTTTCTAACAATTTAGATAATCAGCTTGCCAGTGATAATAGGCCTCAAGCTACTGACAGATAATTTATATGTGGCTTTAATATTGGAATGACAACTGATTCTCTCTATCCTTCTGGGTAATTTGAGGTTGCCCTAATTGAGTTAAATAAGGAGATCCATAGAATAACCTACAATGTGGAGCAATATAGTTTTTGTATAGCTGGGGAGTCTGTTTTTCACTTTTAGTAACTGAGTCACTAAACATCTCATATCCATCTAGTAGTTCAATTCCTGTTCAGTTAGGCCTCTTACTATGGGAGGAATAAAGAATAGATGGTAAGCTGAGATCATGAACGAATCATAACACCTTGTGAAAAATCTGCTTAGTTTATGCAGCACCTGCATGACAGGATTTTTATTCACTGCTCTGCCACATTCTCTATCAAACCATAGTGCATGGTTTGGGAAATTTTGCCCAGTGGCATCTGGTTCTTTCATTGTAACAGAAATTACAGTGTTGTACTCTGCATGATATATATTAATTATATATTATACACATTCAATGTATAGACCACTACTGCAACTAATTTGTATGGTGTCCTTGAACCTTTGGAAATATACATTGAGTTTTTGACAGTAAATTATATTTTTCAATATCCCATATTTGTCTCCTATGTGCAATCCTTTTCAACAATGTAAATAACACCTAGCTGAGCCTGCTGTCAGATAATTTATCTGTGCCTGCCTTTAATAGTGGAATGACTACTGCTTCTGGGCAATTTGAGGTTTCTCAAATTGAGTGAAATTTGAAATTTCAACCACAGAATAACCTAACATGTAAAGGGGGGGGGGAGTAAGTTTTATATCATTAGGTTATACAGGTTGTCTTCTCCAGAAGCTGAGGGATTCAGTTCATTTATTGCTGTATGAAGTTCTCTGGCTGGCAGGTGGGTTAGACTCATCTAGTTGCTGGTTTTCTTGCCCAGCGAGTTCCCAGAAATCTATTTCCCGTAACATATGATCTGGGTTAAATATCTGTGTGCTAGATATTGAAGTATAATGGTTAGCAAAAGCTTCCGATAACTTTAGAGTATGGTGACTATTTTTCCATCCAGACATAGAATTGGTGAGTCTATTATCACTGGGCCTCCTCTGCGAGAAACAGTGACAAAGAGAGAGGGTCGGTTAGTCTGAGATATATTTTTTTTGGTTTGAAATGTGTTACTATTATTTATTGCATCAAGCTCGGCTGTATTATTTATTTTATTATGCCAATAGAAGTACATAGGTATATTTTTACGGTTTGAAATGTGTTACCATTATTTATTGCGTCAAGCTCGGCTGTATTATTTATTTATATTTGTATGCCAATAGAAGTAGGTATATTTTTTTGCTATTGTCATACCTATCGGTGGAGACCGTCGTCACTGGCTGATGGTTGAGTACCGCTGGCAAGCGCTTTCGATGAGATGGCAGGTAAATTGTTTTCGTGTGGTGGGTTGTTTACGTTTTAAATCGAGATCTGTTTACGTACCACTCAGATCTGTCAACTTGTTGAATTTAAAACGTAAACAGCCCACCACACGAAAAAATTTACCTGAACATTAACATCCCTAGTTTGACAGATCTTAGAGGTAAGTAAACAACTAATACGGTGAACAGAGCATAAAACCCACTGACTGACGGACAACCAACTCAGTACAACTATTAATAGGCTTGAAGATGATGCCATCGCATCGAAAGCGCTTGCCAGCGGTACTCAACCATCAGCCAATGACGACGGTCTCCACCGATAGGTATGACAATAGTATCATTTATATTGGCGGTTCTAACCCTTTATATTTTTTTTGGTTTGAAATGTGTTACCATTTTTTATTGTGTCAAGCTCGGCTGTATTATTTTTTTTAGCAGATTTCCCTTTAGACAAATCAGCTATTGAGGTCGTACTCATGACGCGATTTTCGAAAATTTTCTTCAAATGTCCATCGATCCTACCCAGGAGATGACAAAAAGTCCGACACGCAGGGGCTGCATAAACTAAGCAGATGTCCTATGTGAAGTTTAGCAATAGAGAAATCTGCATACTGGTAACACAACACCACCATAAGTAAATACAAACGGTAATGAGAAATCTTTCAGTTAATTTTAATAAACTCCCATCTGAAACGGCTTCTGAATTGTAAGAATAATTTATATTTTAATAACTCAAATTTTAGTAGTCCAAGAACTAAAGAAGGGGGGGGGGCGGATGAACAGAACGTATTTGCATAAATCTCACAAAGTAACGAAGGTTAGGTAAGGTTAGAAACGACAGGTTAGGTTAGAAGCTTCCGCCAGAGCCGAGACTTACGAATTCGGCCGAACAACACCCGACCACAGACTTCATAAAAATGCAAATATCTCGGTTAATATTCAAGATATAGAATAAGTGTATATAACAATATTTATAGTAAATTTAATTTGCAATAAGATTGGTTCTATACAATTTTTCGATCCGATACCTAATAACGGAGATGTTTCGAATTTTCGAAAATCCCCCCCTCCCTCTGGTACGATTTCAGCCATTAACGAACTTGATCTGTCATTTTACATAATACGGTTAAATATCGAGATTCGTAACGATCAAACAAAAATTGCGACCGCTAGAGCCTTAACAGACAAATATATATATATATATATATATATATATATATATATATATATATATATATATATATAATTTTGAACGGACCTCATTTTCGTCATCTCCTGGGTAGGATCGATGGACATTTGAAGAAATTTTTCGAAACTCGCGTCATGAGTACGACCTCAATAGCTGATTTCCCTTAAGGGAAATCTGCTAAAATGAGGTCCGTTCAAAATTATTTATATATATTTGTCTGTTAACGCTCTAGCGGTCGTAATTTTTGTTTGATCGTTACCAAACTCGATATTTAAACGTTTCATGTAAAAAGAGTGATCAAGTTCGTTAATGGCTGAAATCGGACCAGTGGGAGGGGAGTTTTTCAAAAATTCGAAAAAACCCCGTTACCATACGCCGGATGAAAAAATTGTATAGAACCAATCTTTTTGTAAATTAAATTTACTATAAATATTGTTTTATACATTTCTTACGCTTTCGTTCTTTACCCGAAAATATTTATTTGATCTATAGCATACTCGATATTTAGCCGTTTCTGTCAATAACAAGATCATATTTGTTATTGACTGAAATCGGACCTGGAATAGTAGTGGTTTTGAAAGGGGGGGAATTAGAAAATTCAAAACATCTTCTGTATTATGAGCCTGATCATAAACTGTTATGGAACATAACCTTTTGGTATTCTACAATTGTTGCTATATGCATTTTTTGGTAATTCCAACATTAAGCAAGGTATTTGTACTTTCTTGTTTTCTGCCTTCAGTAAGACCCCTCCCCTTCTACTCGTTTTTTTTTACATATAAATAGAGAATACATGGTGATATGAGAACAAATGTTATACCAGCCCTTGGTTTACGCAGCTCCTGCGTGATTGCGTAGCGATTTGGTCTCCAGGTGAGAAAGAGGTATGTCTTGCTCTTCCTCGATGTATTCTTTTCTACTAAATTTTAGTAGATGATTGAAATAGCCATGATGTATAGCTGTAATAAAAGGGAATAAGTCCAACATATCCTGTTTCATCTTTTGAGTAACCATTCTTGTCTGAGGATGCAAACATGGAATTTGAAGCGTTCTAAACTCTTTTGGTCTTGCTCTTCCACAAGTGGGCTTAAGATTCATATAAATAGTAATATCATCATAAAGCGTTTCATTACTACATCATAATGGATGGTTTTTGTTTCTCAGACCTTATCCACTTAATTATAATATAAGTGCTTCTATTGATGTAATATAATAAATAACACAGCAAATCTTGACAAAATAAATGATGGTAACACATTTCAAACCAAAAAAATATACCTATGTACTTCTATTGGCATAAAAAAAGGCTATCTCGCAGGGGCTGCGTAAACTAAGC
Source organism: Riptortus pedestris (assembly GCA_019009955.1). NCBI lineage: Eukaryota > Metazoa > Arthropoda > Insecta > Hemiptera > Alydidae > Riptortus > Riptortus pedestris. The sequence continues at coordinate 50,548,199 of CM032228.1, forward strand.
AGATTTCCCACGTGAATATAATAGAGAAATCTCCATACGAGAGCCGAACAAGCTTTTGGCGGGAAACTTAGTCGTCCGTCACGGCCCAAATTGAATAAAAATGCAAATATCTCGGTTAATATTCAAGATAGAGAAGAAATGTATAGAACAATATTTATAGTAAATTTAATTTACAATAAGATTGGTTCTATATAATTGTTTGATCCGACGTATGGTAACGGAGATATTTTGAATTTTTGAAAATCCCCCCTCCCACTGGTCCGATTTCAGCCATTGACGACGGTATGCACCGACAGATATGACTACAGTATATAATAACATTTATACAACATTACATTTGCGATAAGACTGGATCTATAAAATGTTTCGATCCGACACATAACAAAGGAAATATTTTGAAAATCTCCCCCTCCTCTTCACCCAATGGTCCGACTTTAGTCGTTAACGAACTTGATCTTCATTTTTAAATAAAACGTTTAAATATCAAGTTTGGTAGCGATCAGGCAAAAATTGCGTCCGCTAGAGTGTGGACGTAAATAAATATCACTTATAAAGTTATACTTATTTTACTTGCATATGATATCCCAAAAGCCACATGGCTTCCACGCTAGAATTTCAGTAACTCACTTATGCATAACATAGTTCAAATTTCTAATTATCTTTAGGTTTATATCAAAATTTTAAGATTTAATTTAAACAACGATAAACATTTTACAAGGACAAATTTTTAGCTTTACCATCCATATAAAATGTCAACAAATCTATCAATAGAAGGAAAAGTGTAAGTACATTATTAAGTTTTCGACTAAACTAGATTACCATAATACAGATTGCTTTTGATAAATAAATAATACATCTGTTTAAAAAGAAATTAATTTAATGCTAATAATAAACCGTGAGTCGTGGGCTCGATTCTCACATGGGGAAAATGGAATTTATTTAGTAATGAGCCAATTAAATAAAATAGCCTTAGTTGCTGAAAGCCCCTGCCTGACGGACGTTTCTATAAATGGCGCTAAACGTTTAGCAGGGGAAAAGTTATTTAGTATCAATGCCCTCGCGGGAATTAAACCCACGACTCTTGGTTTATTTATTTATTGTCGCCAACGTTTTGATACTATGGCTTATTGGGACGGGTTATCAACAGATTACCACCCGTTTCTAGCCAGGGTGGGATTAACGATTTTATTTAGAGTTTGTCACTAAATAAATTCCTATTTGCCCAGGCGGGAATCGAACTCGCCACTCTAGGTTTTACCATGTGAGTATCATGATCTCTAGCCCGTGCTGCCAGTCAGAAAATGGGGGACTCTCTGATTAAAGACAATCATCGTAAGAAAATCGTTTGTAGGTTGAGCATGTGGGGGTATATCATTAAATCGCAAACACTTTATGGCATTTAAGCTTCAAATAATGTGGTTTATTATATAACTGAATATTGTTTAAGTAACATTAGCAGAAATACGTATAGTAACGGAGATATTTCGAAATCCCCCCCCCACTCACCTTCTCCGATTTCAGCCATTAACGAACTTGATCTTTCTTTTTACTTTAAGCGACTAAATATCGAGTTTGGTAACGATCAGACAATAATTGCGACCGCTAGTGCGATAACATACAAATATATATATATATATATATACTAGCTCAGATACCTGGCTTCGCCCGGGAATTGATTTGTGGCTGAATATTGATGGTATTTTTTTGGCAAGGCTTTACTTTGCACAATATTTTGACCTTTATCCGTCCCAATGTTTAGGGTTAATAACCGTTGTTGGCATTTGTTAATAATAAAATTAATTTTTTATGTAAGTCTTCACTGTCCTCCAAATTGTCATATTTCCCGTCTCCTGTGCATTATGCATAGATTTCAGTTATTATGGACAAAATATTAACATAGATTTGAATTAATTTTTCCAGGTGAGTTATCTCATAGTTCAAATTGGAATGAATTGTTGAGCATATCAATATTTCTACACAAATTACTTGCTCCACACATTGTTCCTGGAGAAATGTATAAAACAAAAGTTAATCTAAATAACAAAGTAAACAACTTTTGTTATGTACATGTTTGTCGAAAAACAAATAGACAATGAAATATCGCGAATTTTTATTTCAGGCCTCCCTTATAACCCCCACTCCCGTTCTAACCTAAAAATTTTAATATAGCTTATAATCATGGAAAAATTAATGCTAATTGGCATACTGAGTTTTTTTAAGTTCGGTTTAATAGTTAGCGCCCAATGAAATAGTTGACTCCCGCTTTAGTTTATAGCGTATATCTCGTATATACTTTGTTAAAAGACAAAAATGAATATCACATAAGTGACTCTAAACAACAAAATAAATAACTTTTGTTATGTTCATATTTGCCGAAAAACGAATAGAAAACGAAATACCGCTATTTTTAAATGCAAGCCTCCCTTACAACCCCCACTCCTGCCCGTCCCTAGAAATGTTGGTATGGCTTGTTATAATGAAAGCGTTAGTGCTAATACATATACTGAGTTTTATTTATTTCGGTTGGGTCTTTTGTCCCAAATAAAATTGTTCACTTCCGCTATAGGTTTTAGCGTATATCTCGTTTATAATTCGGTATACGAAAAAAGTGTATATAACAAAAGTTACTCTAAATAACAAAACAAACAACTTTTGTTATGTTTATATTTGCCGAAAAACCAATAGGAAACGAAATATCGCTATTTATAGTTTCTGGCTTCCCTTATAACCCCCACTCCTGTTCGTCTCAGAGAATATTAATATAGCCTAAAGTCTAAGTTGGGTTAGTAGTACATACCAAGTTTCATACAATTCGGTTCAGCCGTTTATGCGTGAAAAGGTAACAAACAAACAAATAAACAAACAGACACCAAAGAAAAAAAATGCAGTTATGGTGTCTATGATATGTGAAACGAAAAGTTATCGTAAAATTTCGCGAAAAAAATCAATTTACAGACAGAGGTTACAATTTTATATATATATATATATATATATATATATATATATATATAGATATATATAGATATACAATTTTGAACGGACGTCATTTTCGTCATCTCCAAGGAAGGATCGATGGGGAGGGTCTTTTGCAGAAGACGACCTCCAGTGATTAAACTCGGTGAAGAGTGATTTCAGATCTTATAAAAATTTATTCAATTATGAACATATGATCAATGCTAACCTGTATTCATTGTTGTTTATCCGCTATTTGATCTATCCAAAAGTGTTATGGGTTTGTTAAAATTAGTACAAGAAATTTTTGACAAGAAAGCTGATGTGTCCTTCCTTCAGGAGAAAGGAATCTTGCATCGTGGAAGACAGTGCGAGGAAGGACATGATATGCGTCTCATTTTATCAGAAGCTCATGACAGATGGAGGTGTATGAGGCGTAGCTGTCGAAAAACTATTTCACTACGGAAAGATACTTACCTTGAGAATAGCGAAGTTCCATTTACAGTGTTCGTTTATTTCCTGTACAGCTGGACTGTGGAGTACACCACCACTACATTTTGCATTGAGGAATTTGGGATGGGTGAGCACACAGTTACTGATATGAAGAATTTTTTACGCGAAGTTTGTGCAGACTGGATATTGAAACACCCCATCAAGATTGGAGGAGCGGGTTTAACTGTTGAAATAGATGAGGGTCTATTTTCAAAAAGAAAATATAATGTAGGGTATTTATCCCGAACAGTGGGTTTTCGGGGGTATGTGTCGAGAAACTAGGGAATGTTTTCTGTGTGCAGTTCCTGACCGTACGAAATTAACTTTAATCAGTGTTGTTAAGGAGTTCATATATCCTGGAAGCACTGTCATATCGGACTGTTGGAAAAGTTACGACAGTATTCCAAAACTGGAGGGATATGACTTCCAACATCTAACAGTGACTCACTCCAAAAACTTTCAAGGCCCAGATACAGGAGCTCACACCAACGCCGTGGAGGGGATGTGGGCGTTAGCCAAGAGAAGGAACAAAATACAGTGTGGGACAAGCAGGAAGCTCCTCGACTCCTACACTTGCGAGTTCGTCTGGAGGCAAAGAAACAAAAACGAAGACCTTTTCGAACAAATAATTAAAGACATTTGTGCGTTCATGCCTCCTAAATGAATATAATTATTTAATAAATTGCTTTATTGTTATATTGTTCATTGTTTCAATTACTGAAGTGCTATAGGTTAGAATGCATATGACCACTTTGTTTATTATAGGTAGGTAACAGATGTTATCACCTAAGCCTGATATGAGTAAAATAACATAACGTGTAGTCACTGGAGGTCGTCTTCTGCAAAAGACCCGATGGGGATTTGAAGAAAAATTTCGAAAATCGCGTCACGAGAACGACCTCAATAGCTGATTTCCCCTAAGGGAAATCTTCTAAAGAGATAGTAAGATATTTAAAATCCGTCCCGATTAGCTGAAGCAGAATAAAGTTGGCATTAATAAATAATATAGGTAAAATAAATAACTCATCTATTTAATTTTTATACTAAAACTAACCTAGAGATCATTTTTGAATTTCTTTAAATTTGGCAAGAGACTTTATTTTCAGAGCTCATCCCAAAGACCTCCTGGTATGCAGATTCGTAAAGAGCGGCGATTCAATCATGACAGGAGGCGCTGATGGAAACTTGAGGAAAATAGACACAGCAGATCTCAGGATGACCATGATGTGCTCCGACGAAGACACAGAAAAAGAAGTTTCCCCCATTTCATCAATACAGTTTTCAAAGTTCTCTGATTACTGTTTGTGTTCCTGTAAATAACTGGAGGAAATTTTAAGATCCAATAGCATAACCTTGGACAATTTTTTTTTTAACTATTTATCTCGTGTTTCCTTACCTTTTTCTTCAGATGCTCATGGATACATCAAATTATGGGACCTGGAAAAAGGTAAATGTGTAAGAACAACCGAAGAGAATAATCAGATATTGGGACTCGGAACCAGCCCACTTTTAAAACAATTTGCTTCCACTTCGGACGACTCGAAAATACACTTGTACGACTTGGACACAGGTCAGCTGGTTCGAAATTTCGAAGGAAGGTTAGTTTTTAATTGATTTTAAATAGTGTGACCTTTAAAAAATATGTGTACTTCTAGTATAATAGAAAAATTAAGTAATCACTACAATCAGAAGCAAATTAGGGTACGAAACTGGCATTGTTTGAAAATGATATGTTGGTGTTGAGTAATATATATAGGGGGGATGATTTGATTATCAGAAGGTCACAACAAAATAAGTTGTGCACATTTAAATATAAAATATATAATTAGACTGCAGTAATAATTAACTAACACATTTCTGGCAATAAAATGTAACAAAGTATTGCACAATATAAATACTCGCACGAAACAAATCCACGCGTGGACTGGCGAGGTAACGATGACGTCACCCCCATCAATTACCTCACTGCTGAAGCCTCTTTGGCAGCTATCTCAAAGCAGGAGAGGTAGCAACAGGGTTATACCACTTCCTCCAAGCATGAAAAGTACCAACAGGGTTAGACCCAAGGTTTGAATAAGATAAGGTAGTTGTTTTAATAATTAGTCCTGGTAATAAAACATACACAAATCTTATATCAATTCTGTTTACTATCATGGTTATAGAACACAAACTATACATGAACATAGTACTACACATAACAAACATCCGGTTCCTTCCACTTATATATGCTATAACCTTCCTTCCTTAACAGTGTAGCCACATATAACATTTTCTCTCTTTTCAATCTTTGAGCCTTGCTGGCACTCTCCTGCACCTCTTAGGTCTTGACGCTGGTGCAACAATGTTTGTAGCATTTCCAGTACCCTCATCTACCTGAAACGACGCCAGGCGAAGATGTACTCTACTCCTGACCACTCTGCCAGTATCAAGGTCCTCCACTATGTACGATCTTGGCGCAACATGTTTTTGTAGAATTCTCCCTCGATGCCAGTAGTCGACTTTTGGGTACTGGATGGATATGAGATCTCCAGGACTGAATTCCTTGAGCTCTCTAACACTCCGATCATAATAGCTCTTGGCAATTGCACGTTTTTCTTCCAACTTAGCTGGTATGTCAGCATTCACATGGGGCATCAGCGTATCAGCTACAGAAGGTAATTTAGTGCGGCACACCCGATTCATCAACAGCTGTGCTGGGGACACTCGTAATGCTTTAGTGGAGTGTTCCTATACTCAAGAAGAGCCATATATAGATCCTCTTTCCCATGTGCAGTCTTCTTCAATATGTTTTTAACTATTCCCACACCTTTTTCAGCGAAAGAGTTGGACTGCGCATGATTAGGGCTTCGTGTGACAATGTCAAAGCAGTAATCATTGGAGAAACCTTGTAGTTCTGCTGAAGCGAACGGTACATTGTCGCAGACCATTACCTCTGGAATACCAAACTTTGAGAAAATAGATTTTAAATTTTGGATGACTTCTTGAGCCGATTTTGTTTTCATGCCCACAAGCTCAATCCAGTTAGAATATGAATCAACCAGAACCTGGTAATCACGTGACTCATAGGTCATAATGTCCACAAACACCCTCTTATGGCCACGGTCTTATGGGCAATCGATGGCTCTTTAAGGGCTCCTTAATATTTTTTCTTGCAAACTTCTGGCAACTAGGACAATTTTTGATGAAATGCTCAATGTCCATATTTATTTGGGGCCATATTATTGTTTGTTTAGCTCTCTCTTTCGATTTTTCAATACCAGCGTGACTGGAGTGCAGAATTGCTAGCATCTCCGGCCTCAAACTGGCTGGCACCACAATTCTATTCTGCCAAACTACCAGATCTTCACATACAGTCACTTCATCGTGAGGATAGAGTGCTAATTCCCCTTGTAGCTTTCTCGGCCAACCCGTTTGAATGTATTTCTTTAGTTTCACCATAATTCGATCAATTTCCATGGCCTTTACAATTCTTTCCCTCTGCCTGATTGGAAGAGGCAGTGATTTCATAAAGACATGAACCACAAATTCAATGTCACTTGCTGGCTCATACCTAGCTGTAACCAAGAAAGTGCATCGGGTATAAGCATTTCTCGACCAGGAATATAATGTATGTCGAAATCATAATTAAGTAATTTTAGCCTGATACGCTGTAACCGGGGACTAAGATTGCTGATATCCTTGTTAAGAATTTTTACTAGTGGTTTGTGGTCTGTTTTCACAACAACTTTATTTCCATATAAAAACTGATGAAATTTTGTAGCACCAAAGTGTACAGCCAAAAGCTCTTTTTCTATGATGGCGTACTTTTGTTCTGTAACCGTAAGAGACCTGGACGCAAAGCAACAGGGCGCCCTTCTTGAAATAGACATGCTCCTAATCCACTATTTGAGGCATCTACATGCATTTCAGACAACATACTAGAGTCAAAGTAGGCTAAAACTGGAGAGTCAAGAATGGCATCCCTAAGTGCCTGAAACGATTCCTTCTCTTCGTTGTCCCACTTAATGGGATTCCTTAATGGAACCGACCTTTCCGACAAATTTGGTATAAACTTTGAGACATATTTAATTAAACCCAAGACTCTTAAAACGGTTCCTTTGTTTTTTGGTTCTGGCAACTCTCTAATAGCCTCTACATACCTATCATCAATAGCAATTCCTTCACTAGAAAATATTTGTCCAAGATACTTGACAGATTTCCTTTTATATTGTATCTTCGAGCTATTAAATCGAACATTATATTTCCGAGCTCTATCCATTACTTGTTGGAGGGCTTGATCATGTTCTTGCTCTGAAACTCCCGACACCAACAAGTCGTCAAAATATACACAGATGCCAGGAATATCCCCGAACAACCTGGATACCTGGCGCTGAAAAATTTCTGGTGCCGACCTTAATCCAAACGGCATCCTCGAAATTTGAATCTCCCAAAAATAGTGGCAAAAGTACAAAGATCAGCTGACGCACTATCTAGCTCAATATGGAAATAACCATCTTTTAGGTCCAATACAGTAAATACACTCTTACCTTGTAATGTTTGGGTAATATCATCGACAGTCGGTATAACAAAATGTTCTCTCATAACAGATTTATTAAGTTTTCTCATATCCAAACAGACCCTCAAATCACCATTCTTTGTTTCCACTACAACTACTGGGTTAACTACCTCTGTTGGATAGGTGACTTTCTGAATGATACCTTTTTCTTCCATCTCCTCTAATTTTAATTTCAAACGATCATGCAAAGCATAAAGCACTCTTCTAGTATTTTCAATAAATGGTTGAAAAGAACTATCTAACTTAATTGAATGCACAAATGGGAATCTCCCCAGACCTTCAAAAATGTCTCGGTTTGACTGTACTATTTGCAACTGCTCATTTATGTTCTCTACTCTTTTAATGATGTTAAATTTAACACAATCGTGTAATCCTAATAAAGGGGTTTTTCTCATGTTTACCACTGCAAACTGAATAGTGTGACTCTTATCACCAATAGAACATTCTAGCGCAGCAGACCCAACTAAAGGTATTCTTTCTCCTGTGTAAGTAACTGCCGAACAAACAGACTTAGAAATAGGTACCCTCAGCTTAATAGCTAAATCCTTAGGTAGAACACTTATATCTGCTCCAGTATCAATTTTAAAAGATAGGCAAGAACCACCTGTATGTACATCTTGAAACCAACAGCTATTTTTTTGTATTATATGTGTAGCCACATATAACAGTAGTGCCATTTGACGAATAGCCAATCAGAATGCAGCAAGCCTACTACGTCACTAGGACTCGGGGCCGACCAGCTTAAATACGATCAATATAAGCTGTTTTCTGATTAATTTGGTGAATAAAAAATTATTAAAATGGTATATGTCTGTAAATGATACAAATTAATTTAGTTGAATATATTTTAATTGAAATAATCCTTGTACAAATTAGATTCCATTAAAAATAAATACACAATAGTTCCTTAAAATTGAGATATGTTCCTTTACATTTAAAAATTGTAATTTTTCTACGTAATCAACGCAATACAAAGAAAAACTTTACTATAATAAGATGAAATGTTCAAAACATGATAACAGTAATGACTAATATTATACAATACAAGCGCATAAAATGGGCTGTGTTGCTGGAAGACGTCACGTTTGTCCTGGGAGACACCGCTAACAGTTGTGAGGGTAGCTGGATATCAACACTGACTTCTTTAAGCGGGAGAAACTGCAGAACACACATGGCTTTAAAGGCTGTAGCGTGATAAATAAATGTTTTAACATAAGATTTGATTTGTTTATCGGATTAATTAGAAATATTCTTTACAGTTATAAACCTGGCATAGCTGATGGACATACATCGCGGGTATTTGCAGTGAAATTCCATCCTGTAAATGAAAATGAATTTGTTTCTGGTGGATGGGATAATACTGTTCAATTTTGGGACATGAGGAAGCCTACTTCAGTGAGATTTATCTCTGGACCTCATATCTGTGGGGAAGGTTTAGATTTTGATAAAACAGGAACTAAGGTATTACTTTAAAAATTCAGTTATTAGGATAAAAAATAGCAGGCAAACCATTTCATTTAAAATCGCATTAGTATTTATGAAAGTTCAGAAATAAGGGTGGATCTAGTCATCGTGTGTCAAGGGGTCGTGTGGGGATCTCGATCTCCTTTATAACCACCAACCTGCTATAAGGTTAGCCTGAAGTTGGCTGAAGCGGCCATCTTTCTTCTTATCTCCTCTCCGTCTATCCCTTTTCTTTCGTTTTCTTCCTATCCTTCACAACCCACTCTATATCACCAGCTACCGGGGAATCCACCCCCGGTGTTCCATTACACCCAATCATAATTACTCTCACCCTTATAATGGAACTATAGTCCAATAAAAGGGGAACTATCACTTCTCACCCCCGGTAGGTCGCACTACCTGATCACCATCTGAAGTTTGAAGCTGGGTCTCAGATAAAAGAAAAAAAAAAAAAAAGAAAAAAAGATTAGCCTATTACCCCCCATACTTCCTCCCCATCAATTTGGTTTTCGTCATTCCCATAATAGTCCCCAGAATAGTTGATTTTATCGCCTCCTCATTCGAAAACAAGAAGTACTGCACTGGAGTCTTCCTTGACATATCCCAAGCTTTTGATAAGGTGTGGCACCAAGGTTTATTGTCCAAGCTAAAAAATACACTCCCATTCACATACTACCTCATCCTCAAATCATATTTTTCCGACAGACATTTCCAAGTTTCATTTGGTTCCTCAGTCTCATCCTTATTCCCCCAGCTGGCAGGTGTACCACAGGGGGGTATCCTAAGTCCTTTCTTATTCCTTACCTATACTGCCGACATCCCATCACATCCCGAAACTTCCCTTCTCACGTATGCAGATGATACAGCAATCTTGACGTCTAACTCAGACCCAAATATGGCATCCGCATCTTTACAAGAGCACCTAGCTCTGCTAGAATCATGGCTGATTCAATGGATGATCAAGGTCAACAGCAGCAAATCAAACCATGTAACATTTACCCTCCGACGTTCCATTTGCCCTCCAGTTACACTCAATAGCGCAATAATTACCCAAAAATCACAAATTAGGTATCTAGGACTCACATTAGACAAGCGACTAACTTGGAAACCTCACATCACAATAAAACGACAAGAAGTGAACCGACGGTACAGGCTTCTACTAAGAGTACTTGACAGATCTAAACCATCACTACACAACAAACGACTGATTTATACGACAGTACTCAGACCAATATGGACATACGGACTTAAACTTTGGGGTTCCACTAAACCTTAAAATCCCTACAAAATCCAAACCCTCCAATCCAGAATACTCCGCAAAATTACAGATTCCCCATTTACGTATCCAATTTAACTCTCCATAACGACCTCAACATTCCTTTTGTCCATGCCCTCGCAAAATCCCGATATCAGAAATTCCACTCTCTCCTTCCCGCACATCCTAATCCTCTAGTCGAATCACTTTCATCTACCCATATTCCAGAAAACCCAAGACGACGACTGAAGCGTAAGTGGCCAAGAGATCTCCTTGTGTAGTGCTCAGAATAACGCCATGTAGTACCAGCCAATGTTCCCTCCAATGTGGGTATTGTCAATGGACAACTTCCCACCTCAAGTGAATAATCAAGCCAATTTTTATATCATTCACATCATTTGCTTGTAATGTGTATATATGTTGTTGCAAATAAACGAATAAATATTTAAAAAATTTAAAAAAAAAGCCTATTACCTTCCCCAAACCGCCCTGGTTACGGCTGGGTTACTTCTTGCCACATTAACAACCTCTTAGCTTTAATATCGTGGAAGTTGACCTTTTCGTCTCTGATATTTTCTTTCTCCATAGTTCATTTTAGTCAATTTTTGGCCTCTTATGGTTCTAACATTCAACTTTTGCTTTTAAAACACTCATTGACATGAAAGCCTTTTATTCCAGAAATATAGGAATCTACTATAACCATCTATCGCTCATATAATACATCACAACTACAAATTAATGATTATTCAGAAAATGCAGTTGAAGTTTCAATATTGCAAAATAACAAATCATAACATCCAATAAAGTCCGTCACGCAGGGGCTGCGTAAACTAAGCAGATTTCCCACGTGAAGTTTTACTCTCATCCGTTAGCCGCCCAGATTTAATAAAAATGCTAATATCTCGGTTAATATTCAAGATAGAGAATAAATGTATATAACAATATTCATAGTAAATTTAATTTGCAATAAGATTGATTCTATACAATTTTTTGATCCGACGTATAGTAACGGAAATATTTCGAATTTTAGAAAATCCTCCCCTCTAAACTCCCCCTCCCACTGGTCCGATTTCAGCCATTAACGAACTTGATCTTTCTTTTTACATAAAACGACTAAATATCGAGTTTGGTAACGATCAAAAAAAAATTGCGACCGCTAGAGCGGTAACAGACCAATATATAGATAGATATATATGTATATATATATATATATATATATATACAGTTTTGAATGGACCTCATTTTCGTCATCTACTAGGTAGGATCGATGGACATTTGAAGAATAATTTTGAAAATTCCGTCATGAGTACAACCTCAATAGCTGATTTCCCTTGAGGGAAATCTGCTAAAACACTCAAAATGACAATTTAGCCATAATTAAATATGCCACTCCACTTCTTGAAAGTTCAGGTTAGCAATGCGAGCTAAAGCATTGACCTTAATCTCACAAGGTAAAACTAGTGTGGCGAGTTCGATTCCCGCCTGGGCAAAGGAATTTGTTTAGTGACGAAATTCATTAAATAAAATCCTTAGTCCCACCCTGGCTAGAAAAGGGTGGTAACCTGTAGATAACCCATCCCAATTACCCTTAGTTCCAAAAAGTGGACGTTAATAAATAATTTAAATATAAATTTTTATTTTCTGGTGCCTATACTAACAGTTTTGTTAGCATTCCGACACGGGAGCAGGCGAATTCAACTGGCCAAGTGAAAAACATGGATTTTCAAGATTGATGCCCCAAACACTTGGCGACTCCCCTGGCGATTTATTTAACGACATTACAAATGGTAGTCACACTGGAAATTTGTAACCTTTTAAAGTCGAATGGGATATCATTCGGGATCAAAGGTAGCAGTGAAATCAAAACGTCTTTGCCTTTGTACTTCCCTTTGAAAATTGTGGCTTTCAATTATGATGTTGTTCATTAATTATTTCACGGCAAGCCAACTTGCCCCAAGGGCACATCCCCAAGGGATGTATATATATACAAAGGTTGGTATATATTCCACAACATAATTATTACCAATCCGATTTTTAATTGCTGATTATGAGATGGTAATTGGGGCAATTCCAGCGAGTTTAAGAATTCCGTCTGATAGTTGACTTCATCTTCTTGTTTCGCGTTGCTCGTCAGTTTTACTTGCTCTTGTGTATTTTTTGACTTGCAGCATTGCGGGTTTTGCGACTTAAGTTTGTGCGTATAATTGCTGCCATTCTTAAACAATCTAAATATCAGCATAAACAGTCAGTTATCAAAACTTACCAAAAACTCCATATCAAATTGAACTTTTAATATTATTGACTGTTGTAAACTAACCGTGATGAACAAACTCTCCTAAAAAAACTCAGTGTAGAATTGAACCGACTGTGAAATGTGCACTAAGAAATGATAAATAAATTAATATATATCAATATAATTCCGACGATGCATCTGTGTTAAAACCATATTTGAAGAATGCATTCTTTCAACCGCTGACAGTTATGTCAAACAACACACAGTTAAACATTTAAACAACTGCAGTTATGTCAAGCCCCATAAGGTTACATTAGAAAAATTTATATTGTCAAAACACTAAGAAGGTTACATTAATAAAGTAATGTAATAGTTTTCTTAAATTTTCTAATATCCAGCACAACTTTCTTTATTTTTTTCTTTCATAAGAACCTTCTCCTTATAATATAAAAAAATTAGCGAAATTGGTCCAGCCTTTTACACTGATGCTAAATCAATCATAATTTGGATTTTGTATAGCAAATATATGATTTAATCACCTCATAAACGTAAATTAGTAATGGTGACAAATGACTTGTAAGAAATGGAATATAGTTTATCAAATGCTGCCAATATAATTTGCAAAATGTTTTTGGTTGAGCTAATAAATAATAATGAAATGTTTTTGATAAAATTTTATGTTAGCCACAAGTTATGCACCTCATAAATTACATGAAATATAAATTAATTATTTGGTTTCATTATAATCCTTTTGTAAATATTATCCCAGAGAGATTTAAAATGAATATGAAATTTTAACTAACAATAAAAGACTATCTAGATAGGAAAGATATGGTCACAACTGAAATTTCTGCAAAAACAGCTTTAAATCAATCATTAACACTTTTGTGCTGATGTATTTTGTTCCTGCTTGATATTAAATACGTTTCACTTCGAGGATAACAATTCCCTTATTCCTGATGTTCACAAAGTATTCTAGACCCAAAAGCATCAATAAAAACGTATTAATTAATATCCTTGTAAGCTAAATCAATTGAATAGTTTATGTTCCCTTAAAAATAATTATTTAAGCTTAGTAGAGTTCACACACATTTTTTTTAACATTATATTTTAACTTATTGCAACCCATCTATTGCAATATAAATTAACTGTCTTTCTACATAGATATATGCTGTGATTGCAATAAATAATTAGGATAAGCAAAAAAAAATAAATTGAAATTAAATAATTGATAGCTAGCTGTAGTAGCAAAAAGTGGACTATAATAAATTTGGGTCGGATAGTCCCTAGCGAAGCAAATCATATTAAATATATTTATATGAAACAAGTTTACTTCTGAAGTAGTTGGCGAGGAGAAAAAAGTATGAAAAGCATATGGGAGAGGACAATATCGCAGCAATCTGGTAATCTGCAGCATGAAACTAGTAGGAAAATTTATAGAAGAAACAAGAATAACGGGAAGGTATGTTTCCAAAAGACTAAGATTAAAACTAAATGGAGAGGAGCATGATATAACAAAAGATTCTAGTGAATTGGCTGAAGATATTCATGTATACTTAGTTATACACAATTTCATACCTTTGCTAAACTTAAAGATTTAATTTCCAAGTCAAGGTTTACTAAACAAGATAATCAATCACATAAGACAAACTTGATCATTCTAAAATTTGAGGCTAAAGTCTTTGGAATAACATTTTAAATTCTTCGATATTAACATATGCAAAAAAAGGAAACATTACATTTACATTTGTTTTTATTTAAATTTTTGAATAATGTTTATTTGGTTGATAACTTTTACTTTTTGTCTTTTTATGAAGCTTTTGACTGGCAGTTTCCAAAGAGAAAAGAATTTAGTCATTTGGGATTATAATACTGGTGAATTATTGGTGGATTTGTCTCATGATACTTCCAAGGTATGTATATGAAGCACAACTCATGCAGTTATTGTTAAAGTGCTCGAGGGGCTCAGGCTAGCATTGTATTTTAAGACATTGCCCTTACTAGTCATTGGATACAACACAACCAAAAATGAATGATTATTTATATATATATATATATATATATATATATATATATATATATATATATATATTAATAATCATAAATATATTCCTGCATTGGTATGGGAATATATTTTGTGGCAGTATCACATAATAAAATCCTTAGTCTTACCTAGACTAGAAAAGGGTAGTTTTACAATTAGATTGATTCTCAAGTGCATGAATGCATGTAATCATTTTTTTTTAATAGGGCTGTTTATGCCTAAATATATTTAAAAATTATTTTAATTGACATCATTTCATTCAAGGAAAAATATACACATACATATTATTATTCAACACTATCATAAAATTAATATAGATAGTTTATACAGTCCTGCCTTATTATAACAAGAAAAGTTAGTATATACAAATTGTAATCTGGAATCTACTGTAATATCCATGCATGATTCTATGATTTCTTTTGGGAGAAGCTGTGTAAAAGCAATTATTTTCTTTTTTAAGCAAATTATTCATTAGCTTCCAATTTCCAATAATAAAGAATAAAGTGTATTGAGAAGAGATGGTGTTTTTTATTTTGCAACCATATTTCAGCAACTAATCAATCAATTAATGAATTAGATGGGGTCACAACTTCACATTAGAAAGGATTCTAATATTCTGTGAGTGTCCAAAAATGATTTTTCATTTTCTTCTAATACCCAAAAAACCAAGAATTTCAGCATTTTATGAAAAGATGGCTACATATCAAAATCAGAATGAAATATATTTGAATTAGAAGGGGAGGGGCTCAGGTTAACTATATAAGTTAATGTATGGGTCTTAACCTCACTGGTAATCCTAGAGTCGCGGAGTTTAATTCCCACCTGGACAATAAAAATTTAGTAAGTGGTGAACTCATTTAAAAAAGTCCTTAGTCCTACCCTGGCTGAAATGGGTGGTAACCTGTAGACAGCCTACCCCAATTAGCGTTACAAACACAGAGTGGATGTTGATAAATAATACAACACACAGAGCTTTTAATTATCTCTCATAGAATAAGTCTCTCACACAGCAGCTGCACAAAGTATTTAGAATTCCACTTTCTAAAATGCCATTATATCATCTCATATACTTTTCTATATATATCCTTTAGAAAAAAACTTATTGAAAGCATTGGCATTTAAGGTGGTCATTAGATAATTAGTTATACGGCAGCCAAATCAGAAAAGTGTGTGAATATGAGCCCAGGTTTCGAAACAAAAAAATAAACTCTAATGTTCTTGTTTGATCAAAATGGAACAAAACAATAAGGCAAAATAAATTGATTATAAAAACATTACCAAATTGCCGCTGCCATTACCAAACAGCCATTCAGTTTTAAATGAAATGATTAGATAATGAGTTTATAAATACTCTCGCTTCCTCCTCCTCCTCTCTCTCTCTCTCTTTGTGTGTATATATATATAAAACAACAGCAAACTGCCATTGGAAATATGATTTTCCCCTTAAAAGTGATACACTCCTCTAATATATTATAGAAGAGGGACATCTTAAATTGTGTATTAATAATGGAAATAGTATAGAAAAAAATGTGTAAAAAGTGTCTTTAATGCAATTTATTTTCTTCAGGTTTATTGCGGTCATTTGTTTGGGAATAATTATGTTTTATCAGCCAGTTCAGAGCCAAGTAATTTAAAAGTAGTGGATACTAAGAAAGTAAAAGTAAGTAAGCCAAAATCAAAAGGTAACAGTTTGAGTTACATCCATTGCATATATGAATAAAACCTATCACTGAGGAACTATTTCAGACAGCAGCCATATATAAAACTAACCTGACAGGCATATACTCTGCTGACTGGTATGAGGCTC